>CAJQUW010001315.1:0-43327 GCA_907163375.1 Prostheceraeus crozeri
AATGATTGTTGCTTCATTTTTATTGTGCACTGCGGCACACGAAGTGTTTATGAGTAGGAGGGATTCATTTCAGGAGCCAGGTAATGGAGTGGATGATCTTCATCAAGCAATAAAGCTCTAAACAAGTTCATTGATGCACATAGACGGCGATATTCCAACGGCAGAAAGTTGCAGCATTGACACCTCGATGAACCGCAAATTATTCGATGGGCCCTATTTTGAACGCTTTCAAACCGCTTGGAAGATGAAACGCTGATATTAGCCAGGACTGGTGAAGCATGCTCAATAATACTTCTGATAGAAGCCTTATATAACAAAACTAGATCACTTTTTGAAAGAAAAGGCTTCAGCCTCCGCAAAACTGACAAACGAGAGGAAGCCTTCTTCGTTGCGTGTCCCACTTGAGAAATTCATCGAAAATAACTCCAAGGAATTTCATGGTGGATACTACATGAATACCAGAGAGACTGTATAGAGATAAATCATGCTGTCGGCTTTTTAAAATAAACATTTGTTTGCACTTTTCTTCTTTGATGGTCATAAAGTTGTCCTCCGTCCATCTCAACACATCATGATATCCATTAAGTATGGAACTCTCAGAATCGCTTTTTTGAATTTTTCCTACAAGCAGTATGTCATCAGCATATTTAGTTAGCAATGTGTCATTAGTGTTAGAAATCAATAAGTCGAAGACAAAGAAACCAAAGGCCAAAGGACCGACCGAAGATCCCTGTGGTATGCCGCTGTGAACTGATTCTGCGTTGCTGCGAGTTTTTTCACCGTGTACACTGAGTTCGACAAGAAAGGTAGTTAGACATGAAGGCGATGGGAAAATTATCAAAATTTGCATCTAACATCTTTCGTATCAACAGATTATGGGAGATCCTATCAAACCCCTTTGTCAAGTCAATTGAAAGAATATGACATCCGATGACGTCACACTCCTGGAGTGTCTTCGTGATAAAGTCTTCCACACTCACCAATGCGCATGCAGTTGAGCTCTTTTCTCTGAAGCCAAATTGTCTAGAGTCGTACCGAGATGTAAACTGGTAACCGAGTCGTTGCACAAGGATTTTCTCAAATAATCTTTCAGGTACAGGAAGCAAGGAAATGGGACGTACATTATTCAGGTTTGGAGGATTTTCTTTCGAAAGTGGCACTATGTTTGCTCGTTTCCACAGTAGTGGCAGGTCTGCGATCTCCATGCATTTGTTGAATATAATGGTCAAAGGAGTGGATAGTACACTTGATAATTTCGACCAAGCAATTGTCGGGATCAAATCGGATCCTGGGGACGATTTCGGTTTGACGCGACTCAAGTGCATTTCTACTTCAAGTTCCGAAAAATGAAATGGTTGTGCAAAGGCAGGCAGTGAGACATCTACAGGATCGTGGATAAATCTCATTGAAAGCCGGTGATTAAGATCATTCAAAATTTCAGAAATGTGTCGTTGAGTATCGCATTGAGGTAGCCAATCACGACTCTGATTATTATAGTTATTCATCACAATCTTATGAATATCCCAAATCGAGTGGGAGCGTAGATAAGAGTCGCTCCACGACCTCTGGGCATTTGATATCATTAACTTCACTTTTTCACGGTAATGGTGATAAAGACTCCAGTTTTTTTTCACGGTAGACCCTGTATCGTTTGTTGATTGCTACTTTCATGACGTTCGTAATCCATGGTTTATCGGTTGACTTTCTGATTATATGGTCTGTTGGAAGCAGTGCGATCGCATCTCGGAGAAGTTTGTAAAAAATTTCACAAGACGAATTTACGTCAGAAGTATGAAGCAGCTCATCCCATTTGACTTGAGCAAGAGATTTGCGAGCACGATTCAAAAATGATTCACGAAAGTCGATAACTTGTATAAATGTAGCTTGAGTCAAAAATCAAAAACTACATAGCCTCACGGAATTGTGCTGACGGATGACTTGCTTGAAGAAAAAGTCATATTTTACGCACCTTGACATCAAGGATTATGAATAATTTACAGCGGCATGTCCTGTTGCCTTATTGCTCATGTTAGAGGACTCACAATTTGACATAGAAGCTGCATAGAATGAAACCTCTCGCATTCATTCAATTCGATTACTGAAGTGAGTAGATAAGGGATGCCTAACAGATGTCGCATGTCGCCTTGAACCCGGAACTATTGCATGTTTCACAAATTTGATTCTTTTCAGAAGGAATAGAGTCGCCACTGTAAATTTATTAAAACATGTAGACATCGCGAGCGTTTTCGAGGCCTCTAGTCATGCGATACGGACGAGTAAACGTGACATCACAGTGAAATGCGTACACAGTTAGATGCATGCAATGAATAAAGCTCAAGACACGGATGGACGGAAAGATAGCACAAAAGATATTGAAAATGAAGTTTTGTCGTTAGGCTTATATTTTAGAAAAACAACATTCTGTATCCATAAAAACACTTTTATTCAGTAATATAATGTCTTTGTGCATCAATGACTTGTTGACAGTGCTCTAAGAGCAAGTCAACCTGTTCATGTAAAGCATCCTCGGAGACACTACGAAGGTACTGCAACGAGGCTTCTTCCACCTCCAAAGAGCTGTTGAACGTCTTACCACGCAATGCATTCTTCAACCAAACGAAAAGAAATCTGTCACACAAATTGAGGTCTGGGCTGTATGGACTTTGCCAAAGTGTCGTTACATTCCTTTCAGTCAAAAAATGTTTCACGAGACTTGCTGTATGGGGACGTGCATTATCCATTTGCAGACTGATTTGATTCAAACGCACCGGCCTTGAACAAAGTGTTCTCCAACGGTCTCCAGTGCGCTTGAAGTATTCAATCATTCTTTGAGAGTCTACAGTTGTTTTGTGAGGTAAAGCTTGTACAGAGAACCGCTTGTTTGCCGTGAACATGACAAGAAGCATCGATTTTCGTGTTGTCATGCTTGATGTGCGAACAACTTGCCTTCTTGGTTCGTCCTTGCGAAGCCACGTTCGGTCATTTGATTTCGTCCCATGGGCATCCCATGGGATCCATGTTTCATCCTCCACGGCGTATACATGTAGGTCGTAATTCTCGTCCTTCATGGCGAACAGAGCACGACGCAGATGTTTTGCGCAGTTGACTCGCAATTGTCGATGGTCGTCAGAAAGTTCGTAGGGTACCCAGACAGAGCAGACAAATCGAAGCTGCAAGTCTTCTCGAAGAATGCGTAAGATGGTGGTGTGGTCACTGTTGAGCTGCGTAGCGAGATCTCGAGATCTCGAGATGAGGATCTGCTTCGATCAGTTTGGACACCAAATTCGTCACTTCATCTGTCCTGGAAGTCCATGGGCGGCCAGAACGTGCGGTGTCGTAAAGTTCCAGATCATCAATCCTGTCCTTTAGCCAACGTTGGACAGTCCTCAGTGATGGAGAATCTTCGCTCCAGGCATTCCTGAGTTCTTCGTGAATTTCCGTAGCCGACATGCCAAGTTTGTGACGTGTTATAGCGTAGAAGCGGTAATGCGATTTTTCTGCACTCATGTTGAGACCGTTGATTGAAAAAACAATGTGAGGACACACATTAACCTTACTAAAATCGAAACAATAGACATCCAATCGCTGTTCGTTGCAGTGACGTCACCATCCAATGAATATTGTCCCAAATGAGTCATAAAACTTCATTAGAGAATCAATCTAACTGAATATCTGATCGGCGAATGCATCAAGGTTGGCAATGATGTATCGCAATGACCATGATTACTAATTCTTAAGTCGTTATCAGACAAACGACAAAACTTTTGTTCCACCCAAAGTATATAAGAACTCTTTATGAACACAATGGGGTGGTGCACGATTCGAAATATACGAGGCTTCTAAACTGAGTTTAAAAATGATTTTATGATGGCACATGAGCGATTATAGAGATATGATGATTTTAAAGGATTTTCTTTTCCGTCTTATTTTTCTATTCTACACAGTTCTTTCAATGTCACTTCCTTGCGTATTTTAGAAGCCTTGTATATTTCGAATCGTGCACCACCCCTTTGTGTTCATAAAGAGTTTGTATATAGTTTATTGTTGCCCTGGCAGTCTTGATTTTCAATATCTTTTGTGCTATCTTTCCGTCCATCCGTGTCTTGAGTTTTATTCATTGCATCTAACTGTGTACGCATTTCACTGTGATGTCACGTTTACTCGTCCGCATCGCATGACTAGAGGCCTCGAAAGTGCTCGCGATGACTACATGTTTTAATAAATTTACAGTGGCGACTCTATTCCTTCTGAAATGTATTGGTCACAAAAACTGCTCCAGTAAATTTGATTCTTCGTAGGATGCACCAGCATTGACAGAAATCGGCAACTAGCCGAGCAGCTTAAGTTGTTATCAACAATCAACCTTCGGTGTTCATTCTAGTCGTACCAACTTAAAGAAAACGGAAGCGTCGGACTTTTGATGACAAAGTGCATTATACGCACATATGCATATTATCATAGTGAATTGATTAGATACAACTAACCCCGAGTAAACGTGTTATTTGGGTTCGCTTCTTCATAAGTTTTCCTGCAATATTAATAACATTGAAAGGAACACTAAAACTGTTTTACCTCAGTTGCAAATTACTTACAGAATGCGAAACATTCCTATTTGCTACTCAAAGTTGCTAAGACCATCATTGTGTAATATTTAGGTTTTCCGCATTTCATAGCTTTCCCTCTTACTACTTTTAACTTAATTATCGAACTAATCAGTAATCCAATTTTCTATTCCTTTTTCAACAGAGGGGAAAATTCTCTTCACGGAGCGACTCCTAAGGCACGTACATTGTACATGTATGAATGAACCGGTAATGCGATGCACATTTTCCCTTCATTATATATTCCGATTGGAAATTGCGCTCTTGCTCATAAAATCCTACTAGAAAAAGCCAAGTCTTTCTCTATAGACATTTTAGTACTCCTGGAAGGAAACTTCAAAGCCTTTTCTAAACACTTTTCAAAACTCTTCTTCGACGAACGGCAAAGATGAATGAAAATGTTGGCTCAGTGGCTGTAAACATGCAAACGCAAAAGAAGCACAATAGCAAATATTGTGAAAAGAGTGATTCTAAAGCGTGTTGTTCTACTTTCTTCCTGCATAGAAGCTGCAGGAATGTAAAGAAGACGCGATGATTCCAGACGATGACTCCAGATCCGTCTCTTGTTTGTAGCCAAGCCGAGACGAGCATTGGGCAATACGTGATAATCGTTGGTATGTTCGCAAATGACAGACTATAGAACATTTGTTGAATATAGAAGTAAATGCGTCATCAATATATTGTCCTAAGCTTTTCCATGATAGTTTCCCCAAAACTTATCATATCAATGCGCTGAAAAAACACGATATTTTCTCATTGAATATTATTTACATAAATATATCTATGACTCAAATAACCGTTTTGTCAAACATAGCAAAAATCACGCTTTTTCTGCATTGTTTCACGGTATTTTCCCATAGAAATACAGCTTAGGACAATATCATTATTACGTAGATTTTGCTATGTAACAATGCAAAATCTACATAATAATGACACATCGTTAATAAAGAAACATTTATTTATGTTTGGTGTGGTAGTCTTGATTTAAGTTAACAACGGTAGCATGCAATCTTCGGTATAGTCCAGGTTGCATGAATACAATTAAGGCATGTTTGCCCGTTATACTAATACATTTCCTGCTACGCCTGTTGGGCAACCAAACTTCTTCAGCTACTTTTTACTTGGGGACTACCACACACTCCAATGATGACAAGCATCCCTATGATAATGAATTTCGAGTGCTAATGAATGATAAATAATGAGTTTGTCGCAGCACAAACTACTCTTTGAGAAGCGGCGTGAAGATAATAGTCTTTGATCAGCTATGATGATCCCATAGCCTACCACGCTAATACATGTACAACGAATTCCATCATCATTAGCAATAAAACATCAAAGCTTGTATTGCGAATGAACCAACCACAGAATTAGACAGGTCGTTTCTTCTTCCGTTTGACTAGAAGGGAAACATTGGAACATGTAACGTAAATGAAATGGCACAATCTCCTGACATCACACCATAGCAATCGAACAATGAGCAGACAGTTCAACATTAGACACGCCAAATTGTGCGAACTTTCAGTGACTGTTATCAACCGGATCACACATCAAAGAGACACAGACGATGTCAAGTTCTACAGAGAAGTTTGTGAACGTTTTTTCATACGCCTGCTAACTTTTTTAAAATGATCGGAGGGCCCAACATTATCGAGAAAACTTTTGCGCAATGATCTGAATTCTTCGAATTTGAAGGAGTTATGGCGATCGGAGCATTTTGAAGGAGTTCAGAGCAATCCGCAAACGACGCACGACTAATTTTTCTATCTCTGTAAGGTATTAAAAATTTCTTTTTGCCCACTTATTAAGTTACTGCATGTGTTTGAATCAGTTTGTGCATCTATGTAGCAAAGTGATACGGTTAAACAATCTAATTCTGTGGAACCAACTGAGTTGGTTGACCTCTTACAAGCTGAGTTGGAAAAGTCGGAATTGGAATTAATTCCTATCCGGAATTAATTCCATTTTTCGACGGAATTGGAATTGGAATCGACGATATTTAAATCTACTGGAAATGGAATTGACCCTGATAAACCTCAATTCCACTTTTTCGATAGACCTGTGATAAATCTATTTGTACAAAAATTGAAATCACAGTACTCGGCCGCTGTGTTAACTGTTCGCTGAGATAAGAGAGAGATAGATCGACAGAGGTAGCTTTATTCTATTGTTGAATAAAGGATATTTTTGTGACTTCGATGGGCATCTGGACAATGTTATTTCAGCGATTAGGCAGACAATGAGAAGACAATCATCTTTGTTCAATCTGTTACTTAGTTATTTATCAAGTAAGATAATCAATCAAAATAAAGCAATTGTTGAATTTTAATCCTTGATAGGATAAGCACAAAAATTGGTGATTAACTTAATTGTTGTACACACGAAAAAAAATAGGTTTGGAAATAGGAAAATTAACGCTGCATTAAAGGGCAGCAACCCTGTCAATTCAAATCATAATATAAACAGTGTCAACAGATTATTCTAATAATTAATTATTAAATTACATGAACTATCATTCAACTTCCAATCACAACAATCAACAATATAAATTTTAAAGACTATAGTTATATACACACGATAAGCAACGATAAAAGAAACTCTTACAGTTCACTTCTTAATGTTGAATTCACTTCAATTCGATCGGACTCACTTATACTAAAATAATATCGTAAATATCAGTGTCACTTATACCGTCAATCTTCAATCGCGCTCGCTGATGTGTTGCCGTATACGCTGCTGTGTTGTTGTTCGCTGGCAGGCAGTTGTTGTTGTTACTTCTGTAGTTATGTTACACCGCGAGAGCCCGCAGTTCTTCTAACAGCTACTGAAGATGTCGTATGTGTTGTTGTTGGTAGTTGTTGATGTGTCAATTTCTCATCGTTTCTAATTTATACAAATTTTTGAGACTTGACAATAAAACCACTTTCTTTTGAAAATTGAAAGAGTTTCCTTTAATCTCTGCTCTTTAGCTTTCGGCCCGACCACGTTTCGTTCTTTTCACGGAATTTTTAATCTCCTTTTTTAACATAGACCGTTAATCAAATTTCATGATATCATTTTTATCGTCGTTTTTTCTTTCATCAACAATCACGTTATTCGCACACTGAATTTCTTTCTTTTGTCAATTTAGTGATAGATTTATTCGCATCTCATCTCTCTCTCTCTCTCATCGTTTGATTCTTTGCTGACCGTTATCTTTCTTTTCTTTTTTTCGCGAGATATTGAATATCTCGTTTACGAGACGAAAATAGCGTGGGCTGACCGGTTACATATATACATGTACACAAGAAATATGAGCTATTAACATGAAAACGCACATAGGAACGACGCAGGGAACGGCACACAGGAGCAACGAGGATAGGATAAGGGCACATGGGTTAGATTGAAACGAACAAACGTTAGATACATTAACATAAGACACTATACGCGACTTGCAATTATCGGAATTGAATCTTATTATGGAATTGGAATTGAAATTGAAATTGAAATGTTTCGACTGGAATTGGAATTGGATTTGGAATTGAAATTTCTGCTCCGGAATTGGAATTGGAATTAAAAATTTCAGTGGAATTTTTCCAGCTTTGCTTACAAGTGATGATGTCAACGGAATTATCATGTTATATTTCATTGACATTCATGCATTCGTTTAAATGCTGAATCAGAATGTTACTCAGGTATGCAAGTTATGTAACATGCGCATATAATGAATAGAAAGGTCATTGAAAATGTGGACGTCCTGTGGGAGAGGAGAGTCGAAAATGCCAATCTAAAACCTGCATCGAAATAGACTGAGAAATTGACTCAAACTGATCTTAATTTGATGTAAATTATACTTTTCATTCAGAAAGCACTTATATCTAACGGCGAGTAAAGTTATTAATAGCGCGTGAAAGGAAATTGTTCGCACTTTATACAGGCATTACGTCATCAGAGGAGGATAATTGTAGTGATTAACTGACAGAATTTGAAAGATAATGTGAAATGGCATGTTTCTTTATGACGAATGATCCATTGTAGCAAGAGGAATTTCTTGCAACTAAAATCTTGGTTCGAACTTCACATAATTAGGCCATCATGTTGATATCGAAAATGTGCTGTGATTTGTGAAGAACGAATGCATCTTTGAACTTTAATACTGTATGTAATTCTCTCAGAACTTATCCACTAAGTCATGTTACTCGTAATTTCCTTCATGGGTGCTACGAATCATTAATCCGCGTACCTAGTCTCTTCGACACCACGTGGTTGCAAAAGCGATTTGATTAAATAATTCATCATCGACAGTCATATTTCAGCTAGGTGGCTTAAAAAGCAGTCTGGGCCGGAGTGGAAACCAATAATTTGATCCCAAAAAGTTTAAGATCCTTTCACCAGCCACCATCGACGCGGAGAATACAATTATTGATAAAAATTATTTACTCAAAATTGTAGATTATTTCTGAGAGAATAACATACAGATTTTATATTCACAAATGTCTATGTCTTCTTCATAATACATTTACGACACCAGCATGACAGGCTAATTGAAATATTGATTTGACGGCCATAAATACGCGAGTGTAAAACTAAAATTGCTAATCTATGAGTTCTGTTACTGATAAAGAGACAAAATAGTCAAATATGTTAAACAAGCAAGCTACGACATTGCTTCGCTATCAATTTTCGTGAGTGGCTAGTGAAATATTTAAGATAAATTCGCACACACCTGTGTGACATTAAGCAAGTATTGTCACAGAATTAGGCCTCAAGCCACACTGAAAGCAAAGCAAACGCGAGCAAACGTATCTCCGAAAGCTATCAATCGCTCTCGTTTGCTTTGCTCGCAGTGTGGCAGTCTACAACTGCTGCAATGATGACCTTATATTTGCTACAAAACGCTTTGCTCGGAAACGCTTGGAAAAGCTCGCAGTGTGGCTGAGGCCTTAGACAGGTCGTCTCTTCATCTGTCTGAGTAGAAGGGAAACATTGGAACATGTAGCGTTAATGAAATGGCACAATCTCCTGACATAGCACCATAGCAATCGAACAATGAGCAGTTAGTTCAACAGTAAATGGGCAAAATTGTGCGTGTTTCACTGATTTTTATCAACCGGATGACACAGCAAAGAGACACAGACGATGTCAAGTTCTACAGAGAAGTTTGTGAACGTTTTTTCGTGCACCTGCTAACTTTTTAATAATTATCGGTAAGACCAACATTATCGAGGAAACTTTTGCGCAATGATCTGAATTCTTCGAATCTGACGGAATCGTGGCGATCGGAGCACTTTGAAGGAATTCACAGCAAACAGCAAGCGACGCACGACTATTTTCCTATCTCTGCAAGGTATTAAAAATTTCTTTTTGTTCACTTTCTATGTTCCTCAATGTGACATTGTTTTGAATCAGTTTGTACTTCTAGCAAAGGGATGCGGTTAAACAATCTAATTCTGTGGGTATTGTGGCTTGTCGGAATTTCTGTTTAAGTTAATGAAAGCGTCATGACAACGAAATATATTGCTGCAGTTGGACATGCACATTTTCCAGCTCACAAAAATTGTATTCACAGAACTTCTACGTGCAACACGTTTTATTTATTGACTTTGTGAATGATTCATTCTCTTCCGACAAGCTACCTACACACAGAAATATCTCATTTCAACGTACTGCGGGAGAAATCTGCCTGAAAAGTGGAATCATGATCATAAAAATGATAAAATTAATTTTGAATGATTAAATGAATGGGCAAAATCATCACGGTATTGAGTATTCCAAACTCGGAAATGCAAGGATCTACATAAACAAATGGAATTTTGCGATGTTTGACCCTCCGTATCTTGCAAAACTACTGAAGTTATTGCTTAAGAATTGTCGTTTCACGGATTTTGGGTGACAATATACAAATTTATAATAATAAGAAGCTCGTGCGATCCGCCTTAAGTCCGTTCCTCTTTGTCCTGGTCATGGACACGATTTCGCAAGCGCAGAGAACAAGTGCACCGTGGGAACTGCTATACGCAGATGATATTGCCCTTGGAGAGGAGTTATCTATGGAGAGGAGGCTGAACTAGTGGAATCACACCATCGATCGATATGGACTTAGTGTAAATGCTAATAAGACTGAGTAGATGCCTACCGAAGACCATGGCGAAACGATGTTTTTACCATCAGGACAGGTGAAGAAGGTCGACCATTTCAAGTATCTGGGGTCTGTGATAGATGGAGACAGCACCATCGACAAAGAAGTCAATAGAAGGATCCAAGCGGCTTGGGGAAGATGTAGAAGATTAACAGGGGTACTGTATGACAAGAAGATGCCGACAAAATTAAAAGCAAAGGTCTACACAACCATGGTGCGACCATTGATGCTGTATGGAAGCGAGTGCTGGACAGTCAACGAGAAAAATCGCCAAAAGATCGCCACAACAGAGATGCGTATGTTACGAAGCATCCTCGGAGAAAAGAGGGGATAATAAATGAAGACATTCGCGGAGCACTCGGGATGCATCCGATTGATGGGATCATGAGGTGGCACAGACTGAGGTAGTACGGGCACGTGGTACGTAGACCTTGCGAACACCAGACCTGGCTAGCGCTGGGAATGCCTGTGCCAGGGCCAAGAAACAGAGGGCGACCAAAGAAGACATGGGAGAGCCAGGTGATGGAGGACATTAAAATCATTGGAGCCTCAACCGTGGATGCATAATACTGCTCGAGATGGAGGAGGAAAATTATTCACTGGGACAAGGCCTTTCAAGGTGAGCAAGGTGAGCAAGAGGCTCGTGCAAGAATTTAGGAAGAAAATGTCAGTAACTGTCAAACCAACTGTCATTCGCGCCGTCCCAGCCATAACCACTACAAGATGACGCCCATTTTCTGCAACGAGATTTCTTCATGAAAATGAGAAGGTTTCTCTGAGTCCAGACTAGCTTGATAAACTGCTTTAACCCTCGGAGACCTGAGGGGGTCCAGTGGACCTCGGAGCCATATTTTTCTATTTCAGTTTTTGTGCTGATGATACTTAAAGTATATCAACCGCTCATGCCCATGTAAAATCATCATTTTTGACAGTGAATCTGCATGTGTTATGTCATTTCAAATGAATGAGTAGAGGTATGGCAGACATGGCAAGGGGGTCCGCTGGACCTCCCCCTCAGGTCTCAGAGGGTGTAGAAATTCCCATAGCAAAATTTTTACTATCAAATCAAAAAAGATTTTGTGCATGTACATGTACACGATGATGCATAATGCGTGACATTCATTTATTCAATGTTTACATCACGCTCGTACATGTGTGTTACGTTAGAAGATCTCAAAATGTGAATATTTTGTTTTCGCACATGATCGTGCATGACTGGTTGGCCTACTTGAGCAAATCAGCATAAATCAATGTTCAAAATGAAAGCTATCATTATATTCATAGTTCAACACTGTTACGGGTTATTATTTTCTTAATATTCCCAAAACATATGATTGAAAAATGTAAATGAAAAATGTGGATAAATTATATTGTGAAAATAAATAAATGGTGCAAACAGTCCTTACAAGGACAGATGGTACGTTCACAGTTATAAGACAGTCACAGCGCCAACAGAGTCTCCAGATTCTTCCAGGACCACAAGCCGTGGTGATCACGTCCGCAGCAGTTCGATGATAGTTCGCACATAGAAGATAGGCTGAAACACCATCAACGGCTCTCGCCGACAACTTCGCTTGGAGAGACCAGTCTGCGTGAGCGGGCGTTGTTCATGCCCCGTTAAATACGTCTGTGAAGATTCGCTCACGGTCAGCTACCAATTGTTTGGTCATCCATTGTCTGATGACATGACATGTCTGTTGTCAGTCATGTACCGTAGATAGCTGACAAGCTGGACTTTTGTATGACATTGGAACTTGAAATGCATGCCGCGGAAAAGTTATTGCTCTAACAATGGAATGGAGATTGTTCTCACAAAACAATAAAATGCATAATAAATGCATAATAAAGCAAGAAGACAAACTGCCTAGCACACAACACGCCCCACCAAAAAAAATAAAAATCATATTTTTATTTAACTTCTCGACAAACGATCTGCTATGATTTTATCTCTCCCGGGTACATGTTGAATGATAATATTATATTCCTGTAACAACAGACTCCATCTCAAAAGTCTCTGATTGTCATTTTTCATTCTGTTAATGAAAACTAACGGATTGTGATCTGTGTAAACAAAAGTAGCTCGCCGGCCTTTGAGGAAATACGCAAAGTGTCTCAAACTTTGAACCAAAGCTAGGCCTTCTTTTTCAATCGTACTGTATTTTCTTTCGTACTGATTGAATTTCTTCGAATAATATGATAATGGATGCTCGTTCCCTTCCTCATCATCTTGAGCCAACAATGCACCAAGACCAAGGCCGCTAGCATCGACATGTAATTTGAATGGCTTTTCAAATGTAGGTACTGATAAAATCGGTGGTGATGCCAACATTGTTTTGAATTGTTCGAAAGCTACTTGGCATTCATTACACCAAGTATATTTTAAATTTTTGGGCTCGTGAGGCTTGTCAAAGGGTGTACAACATCTGCGTAATTTTTGCAAAATTTTCTATACTACCCAGCCATACCAAGGAATCTTCTTAGTTCCTTTCTTGAGTTAGGTACAGGAAAGTTTACAACGGCTTGAACTTTTGCAATAATAGGTTTTATTTTCCCATGTCCGATTTCAAAACCTAAATAGTTTAGCGACTGTTTCCCAATCTCGCTTTTGCTGAGGTTGATTGTTAAATCGGCCTCGCCGATTCTTTGGAATAATTTTCGCATTTGTTCCAAGTGATCTGGCCAGTCATTACTATAAACGATTATGTCGTCAATATATACGGCGCAGTTGTCTAAATTTTCGATGACTTTATTAGCTAGTCTTTGAAATGTTGATGCGGCATTTTTCATTCCGAAGGGCATAACTTTGTATTGAAATAATCCCTCTTCGGTGACGAAGGCTGAAATTCGCTTTGCTCTTTCTGTTAAAGGAACTTGATAATATCCTTTCAATAAGTCAAACTTGCTGATTATTTTCGAATCTCCTACTTGTTCAATGCAAGTCTCGATATTCGGCAAGGGATAATTGTCTGCGATTGTCAATTAATTTACTTTTCTATAATCGGTGCAAAAACGATGAGTTTTATCTGGTTTTGGTACCAAAATGCATGGTGAACTCCAATTGCTGTTGCTATTTTCTATTATGTTATGATCTTTCAGATATTTTACTTCCTTTTTCATAATTTCTCTCTTCTCTGGATTCATTCTGTACGGACTCTGTTTTATTGGCCTTTCTTCAGATAATTCGACATCATGTTCTGCCCATGTAGTTATTTGCGGATGATCGGCAAATATTCCTTTGCTCTTTAATTATTTCTTTTATCTTTTCTTTCTGTTCGGAATCGACATGCTGGAAATGGCTATCAAGATTTTCTAATATCTTTGAATTATTCATTCTTGGCATGATGAGATTGACTTCCTCTTCTGCATCACCCGGCGATGCCAAGTTCGTCAGCGATGTTGCCGCTGCAGACTCCCCTGACGCAATCATAGTGATCGAAGTGCCTATAGAATTTTCTTTTATATCACCCAGTGCGTGCAAATTCGTTTGGGATTCTGACACCAGACTCTCCGGCACAGCACCAGAAGGGTTTGACTCAGTTGTTGACTCTTCGTCTCGGTCGTGATATTTCTTGAGCATATTTATGTGACACATTCTTTGTTTCTTTCTTCTATTCGGAGTTTTATTTTCTTTCATAAACTTCAGGGGTCCTCTAACTTCCTGACCGTAAATTAATTCAAATGGACTAAATCCGAGTGAATCTTGAACTGTTTCGCGGATGGCAAATAATAGCATTGGTATACCTAAATTCCAGTCTTTTTGATGTTCTTCGCAGTAAGTTTTCATCATAACTTTCAATGTTTGATGGAATCGTTCTAACGCACCTTGAGATTCTGGATGATAAGCAGTTGAACAAATGTGTTTTACTCCAAGTACTTCTGACACTTGACTAAATATCTTCGATGTAAAGTTCGTGCCTTGATCTGAGCGTATGACTTTCGGTAATCCCACCATAGTAAAGAAATTGATCAAAGCCGAACAAATATTTTTGGCGTTAATGCTTCTCAATGGGATAGCTTCGGGAAATCTGGTTGACGAACACATAATTGTAAATAGATATTCATGTCCCATTTTGGTTCGTGGTAAAGGTCCAACACAATCAATAATGATATTTCTAAATGGCTCTTCGCACGCAGGGATTGGAATTAACGGCGCTTTCGGAGGATCTAACTGATGTTTACCAACTATCTGACATGTATGACAAGTTCGACAGAAGTTAGCTACATCTTTGTACATTTTCGGCCAGTAAAAATGCTTCAATATTCGATAATGAGTTTTGGCGTACACCGAGATGACCACTTAATACGTTTTCGTGTGCAACGCTTAAGACTTTTTGTCGATATGACTTAGGTATTACAATTTGATGTACTTCTTGCCATGTTTCTTCAGGAGTGGCTTCTCTTGGTTTCCAGCAACGAAATAGGATACCATTTTGCTTGTAAAAGTAAATGCGCTCATTCTTATCACTCTCGTTCAGTTCTGCGGAGATGTTTTGTAATTCTTCATCGCTTTCTTGTTCTTTTATTAGTTGACACCGATCTATATTCGTTTCGAATGTTATTTCTTTCTCTTCAATATTTTCATCAATTTCATTCTCTTTTTCTGATTTCTCTTTCTTACTCATGGATCTTGTGACGGCACATACTGTTGTTTGTTCACTTTCTTTCGCTAGTTCAATCTCTTTCAGTTCATTCTCTTTCGCTTCATGATCTTTTATTTCTCCTTCGTTTGCTTCAATTTCTTTCATGTCTGTTATCATGCGTGGTACCTGAACTTTGCATCCGGCTAAGTCGTTCCCAACAATCAAATCGATCCCTTCAATAGGAATTTCTTCTCGATCTACTAAACCAATTATGAAGGTACCTTCCACTATCTCGGTTTTTACGTACAACTTATGCAGTGGAGCTGAGATACATCCTCCGACGCCGCGGAGTGGAACACATAATCCCGTGTATGTAGCATGTGACACTGGAACTATGTCTTTCACTATTAATGATTGAAATGCTCCGGTATCTCGCCATACTGTAACTGGATATAAATCATCTTTATCATTACCAGCTAGACCGTCTTTCGTGAAAGCTTGCTTCCCTTCTTCAATTAGTTGTTCACTTTCGTCGACTGAAGTATACCTATCATGCTCATTGACCTGAACACCATAAAAACTAGTAGGAAAGGATTTTTCCTGATCAGTCTCAAGATGGCAGTTCGTTTCATGAACAAGCGTTACGGGCTTTCTATCGTACTTTTCTGGTCGTCCATGCAATTGCCAACATTCTGTTTTTGTATGTCCCTTTCTCTTACAGTGTTCACATTCTATTTTCCATCTTGGCGTTTCTCGTTTTCTCATATCTTCTGGCTTTTTGTTTTTATTGTCATATTGTCTGTTGTCTTCATAATATTTTTCCTGTCTTTTGTCTTCATGATATTTTCTTGCACTTCTTGTGTAATAGTTTCTTGGCTTTTCATAATGGTAATACGACCGTGGCTTTTTATGCGTCAATTCGTATTGATCGGCGATTCTTGCTGCTTCGGTTATGTTTTGTGGCATTCTCTCATCTAAATATACTTTGATTTGTGGGCTCAAACAGTTCTTAAATTCTTCGATGAGGATGACATTTCGTAGTTTCTCAAACGTATCGGCGTTTTCGGCTTTCGTCCACTTATCAAATAAGACTTCTTTATCTTTGGCAAATTGTAAATGATTTTGCTCTTTCATTCTTTGCCATGAACGGAATTTCTGTCGGTAGGCTTCTGGCACCAACTCATATGCTTCAAGGATTACTTGTTTTGCCTTTTCATAATCTTTGGCATCGCCATTAGGTAAGGCTGCATACGCCTTTTGTGCTTTACCAGTTAAAACTGTCTGCATCAGGAAGGTCCATTTTTCTTTTGGCCAGTTTGCCGTTTCAGCAACCCTCTCAAAACACAGGAAAAATTGTTCCAGGTCTCTTTCGGAAAACTTTGGAACTATAGATGCATTTTCTATTAATGATGCTTCTGATTTTCTTTTTTCAGTTTCTGCTTTTGTTCCTATTCTCTCTAGTTCAATTTCTCTTTGCATATTTATCTCTTTTTCTCTGAGTTCTCTTTCGGCCTCCCTTTGTTCTCTTCGTTCTTCTCGTTCTAATCGCTTTTCTTCTCGTTCTCGTTCTAATCGCTTTTCTTCCAATTCTCGTTCTCGTTCTAATCGCTTTTCTTCCAATTCTATTTTTTTCAATTCTAACAACACATTGGAATTTTCCGGCAACTCTCCTTGGACATCCTTTTCTATCTTGCCTTCGATGAAATGCCCTTTAATTCTCTGGAGTATTTGCTCCTTTCGCATGGTAATCTTAACTGGCAATTGCAACTGGATTCCAACATCGAATAGTTCCGCTTTCTTCAATTCCTTCAGCTGTTGCACATTTGGGGCTTCATTGAATTGTTTAAGGAATTCTTTAGCATCGAAGTCCATTTCTTACGTTCTTAGCTAATTCCTAACAATCCTTATTAAATAACCCGAGAAAATTTTATTTTATTTAAGAAGATCAAAAAACGCGATATAAAAATCGATAAATATATAGCTCAAAACTTGCCCACGGTTAGTTTTAGCCTTATGCTTAGGCCTACAGTTATTAAGCCTTAAGACTTAACTTAAAAAGAGTGGACCGAGGAAGCGAAAAAAGAAAAAGTTCAGAACCTTAACTGGTAAGAAGTGGTAGTTCGAAGAACCGACGGCTCTCAGGCGAGCTGTGCGTCAGTGAAAACAAAGCTGGGTCCTGGCGTGGTCGCCAAATATGTTACGGGTTATTATTTTCTTAATATTCCCAAAACATATGATTGAAAAATGTAAATGAAAAATGTGGATAAATTATATTGTGAAAATAAATAAATGGTGCAAACAGTCCTTACAAGGACAGATGGTACGTTCACAGTTATAAGACAGTCACAGCACCAACAGAGTCTCCAGATTCTTCCAGGACCACAAGCCGTGGTGATCACGTCCGCAGCAGTTCGATGATAGTTCGCACATAGAAGATAGGCTGAAACACCATCAACGGCTCTCGCCGACAACTTCGCTTGGAGAGACCAGTCTGCGTGAGCGGGCGTTGTTCATGCCCCGTTAAATACGTCTGTGAAGATTCGCTCGCGGCCAGCTACCAATTGTTTGGTCACCCATTGTCTGATGACATGAAATGTCTGTTGTCAGTCATGTACCGTATGTTAGAACAACCTTCTCGTTCCAGATCAAATCTTGTTGTGAACAAAATATCATTCACTGCGAATATGAGTCGTGATCGACATTTCGTCACGAGGCACATAACATTGAATAATACGATAGTCACAATAGCAATAGAAAATAAAAGTGTCAATGCATCAAAGAATCAATTCATTGCTGCAATGAAGGATAAGGCTGGAAACTTCGATTATTACTTATACTAATTCAACAGTAACAACAAAGAACACGCAAACCACAACAAAGAACGCAACACACAGCCGATAACATCCCCCTAGGTTAATAACCTACAACCCATAGAGTAAAGGACAATCCAAACTCACATAATATAATCGCGATGCCAAGCAGGGGGCCTCCTTTCCCTTGTACTACGCCTTAACTCAGTTACGTCAGTCCTCTCCAACTCGACTCCATCCTCAGATCTCACTTCCTCAGATTCTCCTTCAGCATCAACTCTGGGACCAACGCTATCATTGCTGATCATATTGCGACTATGAGGAACTATTCTCAGGTGGGAGACATGTCTGCAGATGCCATCATCATTGATAATAACTGATACATTTGATGTAATTGCAGTAATGATATGTGGACCGGGCCATTCTTTGTCGCATCGTCCATCCGACGGCCGTAAAAATACTCTGTCACCAATCACGAAAGGGTTACGACTGATGTCCTCATACGGTCGAACGAGATTGCTATTCGATTTCCAGGCATCCTTTGAAACTGCCGTTCTGTTCTTTGTTATACCAGGCTTCTTCGATTTACTGCAGAATACCTTCTCGTAAGGACTGGGGCCTCCATCTGAAGAAGTATTCCACCAAAATACTACCTCCTCGACCGATCGACCGCCTCTCTTCACAGATCGCTTTATCGTCCGATGTATCCGCTCCACCACAGAATTTCCCTGCGGTCTGTAAGCACACGATTGAATTTGTTCCACCTCCCAAGCATCTAGCAATTCTCTCATAATTCGGCTACGGAATACAGTTGCATTATCTGACATCATGCACCTCGGAGGCCCGAACTCGCAAAAGGCAAGGCGTAAATGTTCTGACATTTCGATTGCAGACTCATCAGCAAGGCGTTTCCACATGGTAAACTTTGATGCCATGTCAATGATAGAGAGATAAGGTTTTCCACACACGTGCGTGACATCCACAGCCCACATTTCCCATGTCTCTCCAACATGCAGATTACCTTTGTCCCATTTAAACGTTATGGCAGGATCGACACGCGAACACCTTTCACAATTTGAGATCACCCTCCTCACATCTTCTTTTGGAACTTCACCGAATTTCTCACGAATCAGCTGCTGCGTGCGATCCACTCCAAAGTGAGCAATCTCATGCAGGGTCTTTATCTCAGCCTCGTCAACAGTCCCGATATTCGAATTGAGCCAGTGGGAAGGAACTCTCTTCAGAGCATCAGCTCGATTATTACGCGAGTGTATCCAATCCACAGATATAGTCAGTTGCTCTAAGTCGACAATCTCGCGAAATATCTGGAGGCGTCTACGGATGATGACTTCATCTAATCCTTTGATTCTAGCATTATGGGTGCAGTTGATAAGCGAGTTTAGCCAATTGTAGACTGTAGAGGAGTCGGTCTTCACCTTCACATCACGCGCTCCCCACTTAAGAGCCAAGGTAATCCCTTTTATCACTGCATCCAGCTCAGCTCGGTTTATGTGGCTGGTGTCGTTACTTGGTCGTAGCCAGGCCGCATCCTCCACAATGTCATGGTTAACCTCGAGAGCCACGCCGATTGCCAACTTACTGGCATCCACCCAAACCACGATCGGTGCAACCGGGCTGACCCGCCAAGAGCCACCAACTGGGTCACCTTCGCACTGAATTTTCTTCTCAATATCACGCAGATAGTTCATCGTGTGCTCGTCTACCATCTCATCCCATCCAATTTTTAGAGAGGCTGTAATTCTTTGAATGTAACCAGACGCCACCCGTAACCAGCCGGCTACGGGATAATGACCCAACCACTTCCCTAGTAACCCATGAGTTTCTCGCCGACTGATAACGTTCTCAGGTACGGTTGGACGATCTGCATCTCTCGACCAGTTAAGCTGACCATCAATCTTGAGACCCAAAACTCGGACACCTCCTGGATCACCAAGTGCTTGCGGTTCTTTTGCCACCAAGACCCACATCTTGAGATGATCGGTAACTTGTGAGCACGAAACGATGTCAGTATCCACGAAGAGGTCGTCGATATAACTGGTCACTGCCTTGGATATCACTTCATCCTTCCCAAGCACCATCTCAACGATACTGGTCATTATCTTCGGAGCTGACGCAACTCCGAAACCAAGGCGAGTCAGTAAGTATGTCCTGCCCTTCCAGAGAACTGCCTGATGTACCCACAAATCAGGGGCCACCCGAATCTGTAAATAAGCTGCTTTCAAATCGATGACAGCACCAATACCTTTAGTCTGTCTCCACTGCCTTAATCGTTCAGCGCAGAGCGGAGTCGCCCCACCAGGATGAGAATTCAGGCACTTATTTAGATCGCGATAATCAAACACGGGTCGAACTTTAACCTTAGCACCTTCCCATGCTTCCTAGCATTATGCTCCACCAAAATCCCTGAATCCAACCAAGATCTGATTTCCCTGTCCACCGCCTCCTCATCCCCTTCGCTCACATAATTACCAATACTGAGATTAGAAACTGCCTTCGGTTCAACGCCCCATTTCCATTTTACAACCCACACACCATCTTGAAACCATGCACTAAAGTCATTATCCTCAATTTCAGCGCAGTCGGGCGAACTAGAAGTTGCAGCTGAAAAGCTAGCCCCACTAGCAACGCAACCACCTCCACCGCCGTCTCCATACCAGCAAGACCTGTCTATCCCAGGTAGCCCGAACCTGACGCCTCTCCCATCAACCACGATCCCGACCTTCTGGATAACATCCAGGCCTATAAGAATATCAACATCTAAAGGTAATCTAGGAACTGCGTAAGCAACGAGGGGACCCAACTCAATAGAATCTACAGTAGCAGAATGCAAACATAAGCATACACTCGTACGAACTATATCTCTAGTAAAAGTTTCCAGCCTTACCGGTGAGCAATGGTGAAGATCCTGGACGTGGATGGCACTCCTTTTCACGAACGTCACACTGCAACCAGTATCCACCATTGCACGACAGCGTTGCCCATTAACATCCACCAGCCGGATCAATGCTGCTCTGCGGGGCCAGGAGATCCGGACGATCCTGTCACCGCTGGCTCGTTTCCCGACTTGATCATTGGGCATGAGCGTTTAAAATGCCCTCTTCCTTGGCAATAGAAGCAGATGATGGGACAGTTTCTCTTTATATGCCCAGGACGCTGACAGCCGTAACAACGAATTTGGTTGCTGCGTGAACCTCCCGCATGATTTGTAGTTCTCGCTTGGCCGATCGCAACAGTACCACATGTCGACTCATCATAGGATGTCATAAGCGATTTGGAGTAACTGAGCACCTTTTGCAAATCCAACTCCTCACCCTGCTGCATTTTCACCTGGTCTGATATGACTCTTGGCAATGCGTCAATCAGATAGAGAGACACGATAGAATCAGGTAGAGCACCGGCCAGGATAGTCGTGAGGAGAGCTTTGATTTCCTCTGAGATGACATCAACGGAATCCCCAGGGAGCATCTTGATGACTTTTAGCTCTGACCATGCCCTCAGCTTGCTCTTACCGAAAACACGTCGGAGAGCGGCTCTTACTTTCGACATATCTGGCTTGTCAGAAGCTGGAATCTGCTTCCAAGTAGAATATGCAGCATCTTCAAGGAAGAGTGGAGTCAGTAGAGCCATTTCTTCTTCTTTCTCAGCCTTTGATTTTGCACTTGAGGTTAGGTCCACAGCAACGGTAAAGCGGTCCAACCACAAGTCAACATCCTCGCCAGGAGCACCCTTGAACTTTCTCATCACATCCACCAACTTGACACTCATGTTGCCGTGATAGCTTGTTAGAACAACCTTCTCGTTCCAGATCAAATCTTGTTGTGAACAAAATATCATTCACTGCGAATATGAGTCGTGATCGACATTTCGTCACGAGGCACATAACATTGAATAATACGATAGTCACAATAGCAATAGAAAATAAAAGTGTCAATGCATCAAAGAATCAATTCATTGCTGCAATGAAGGATAAGGCTGGAAACTTCGATTATTACTTATACTAATTCAACAGTAACAACAAAGAACACGCAAACCACAACAAAGAACGCAACACACAGCCGATAACACCGTAGATAGCTGACAAGCTGGACTTTTGTATGACATTGGAACTTGAAATGCATGCCGCGGAAAAGTTATTGCTCTAACAATGGAATGGAGATTGTTCTCACAAAACAATAAAATGCATAATAAATGCATAATAAAGCAAGAAGACAAACTGCCTAGCACATAACAAACACTAAAAACATACTTTTGGCAAAGTTTTCACGGCAGTAATTGGTGAGTTTCATATCTCCACAGCTGTTTTCAGGGTCATAAAATGCAGCGATTATGGCTCAGTTTAGGCCTATTTCCGATTGGTATGGCCAAATTTGAGGGTTGTGCTGCATGGAATAAATCAATTTCATTAAAACCAACTGTCTGAGGTTCCATGGCGACAGCAAACATAGTAAAACCGATTCTTGGTACAACTGACACTGTGCTAAATGTCGCTGAATTTCAAAAACACCACATTTTCGCATGTGTTTACTGGTAAGGCTGAAAGACACTCAAAGGATGAATTATGTCGACTTTCTACACGCAGAAATCATTGTTTTACTTAAAGCAACTTTCCTTATGATTTGATACCAATTTAAGCCGGTAAACCAAGAATTTGTAAAAGAGGTCCACTGGACCCCCCCCCCTCAGGTCTCTGATGGTTAATCACCTCTTCTTTAGACCTATTTCCTGTCTGAAGGCTTCTGACAGTAATCACTGAACCAATGAAAACTACATTTATTTCGATTTACATCTGATGAGCCTCCTGTGAAGAATTGCTTTCAATTGATTTGTATTATTTCAATTATTTATTCGAGAAAAAAGTTTCGTGCTGGGCGTAGGCGGTTGAATTTCGTGTTCGTTTCGTGTTCAAGGAGCTCATTCGTGTTCGTCCTTCAACTAAACTACGTGCCATGTTGAAGGGAAGTTTTCAACGACTACATTCCTCGATTTTAAAGTAGACATTTTGTGTTTGCTGCGAGTCAAGGTTTTGATATTACACAGAGGAGATTTGTGTGATTACGATTAGGTGAGACTCGGGCACCATGAGCCATGGAACACGATGAACCATCGTCTTTTCTGAAAAACGATTTAATATTTCGTTGGTTGACCGTTATTTAAGTGATCCCCTATCAAACATAAAGAATGACAAAAATTGTTAATATAGCATCGTATCATTTTCTTGCACTTTTAGGGGAGAAAATATTTTTCTCACAATAACGTACATTTTTGCACTAAAACTTTTTTATAGCTAAAAAAAGTATCTAAATGCATCTAGGATAAATTACCTCGCCATAAAAATGTCAGGTTGGGGCACCGTGAGTCATACGCATCGTGACCCACGGTTAGCAAAGCAACTTCCATTTCATGTTGATGATCAACATCCCACCCACAGACTTCTACGATTCATGAAATAACTTGAATCTCATTCTCACACATTGGGTTAACAATTTGAACTCGCAAGCACGAATTCAAATGACTATTTCGTGTTAGCGCTCTATGCACAAACCATTGGCAACTAGGTGCGCGTAGAAAGCCGGCAGCTGGCCTATTTGGCCAGAGTCCTAGAAAGAAAAGATTAAGAGGTGAGAAGAAGATCTGACTTTAATTATTATGGGAACTACAAAAGTTTCTGCTTATTTTGCGTCATCAGCACAGTATACAGTAAATAACTCCCATCCCTTGCTGCAAAATCTGAACTAGACAAACAGTGAGTCCCTTTACTTGCAAATTTGAATGATGTTCGTTTGCTAATCACCAATTCTCAATTAGCACTTTTTATATTCATTCATTTCTTTCTTTCATCTTCACATGTGCTTTCTGTGTAATTAGACATGAATTGCAATTGTAAATTGCTTCAAAGATTATTTCATTAAATTTCAGGATAATTTTCTTTGAATAATGATGTTGTTCATATTTGTAAGTAAAAATAGCCAAAATCTTGCATAGAAGAATCTTAAGCAGAATGTTCGGTACATAGCTTTCAACGAATCGGAAATTAGACAAACTGAGCTTCAAGCAATAATCAGCGATCAAAATTAATACGTGACAAATCATTGTTTCCAACTATTTGATCACTATTTGAAGTCGCGCGGTGCTTTTGCTCAATTCATCATTTTGACGTGAAAATTAATGGAATTATAGAGCAAGTAAACTACATTATGAATATGAATTTGTTTAACTATTTGCAATCAGTCCTCAGGAAGGGAAAGTATTTCAAGTATTTATCCGGTTGTTGAGAATTCAGCTATTCCATTTTCAATCCGGAAACGTGAATAAAATTGGCATTCGCAATGTTCTCTGACAAAGATAGATGACGTCTATTTTAAAATACTTCTATTTCATCTGATAAGATGGCTTCATAACAAGCAAGTCACCAGCAAATGCGAAACTGCAGTCCTACATACTTCAGAGACCTTTGTTTGAATTCCTGTTGATTTTTGTACTCTTTAATGTCTTCAAATATTCACATGTGATGTAAGATTCACCTACAGAAACTGAAAAGCATCATCAATAATCAGATATACTACATGCTTTCATAAGTATTCTTCACTATTTTTCAATATTTTCTTTGGTTTGTTAATCTCAAAGACAATCAATTTACTATAACGGATTTAGGATGATATTTGACTGGAAATATATTCACAGGGTAAAAAAACTAGATCTGTCAACATGTTAGCCGATAAAGTTTCGTCAATAAATTATTAATTGCTGGAGTGTGTGCTGATCGCATGTGAGCTATCGATATAAAAAGCTCAATTTTCTCAGTGCATTATGTTTTTTCAACTGGTGAACAATCTCTTCCAAAAGCGTGTTGTGTACTTTAAATTTCCTATAACATAAATGAAAACTCAGTTTTATTCAGATCATCCGACATCATAAACTTCAATTAGTTGGCAGCTCAGATTAGTTGATGTGAGTTAATCTCATTTGTTGAGTTCATTGCTTTAATTTATACTGCAAAGTAAAATGTTCTTCGATATCTAGAATCAGAGAGGCAAGAAACAGATTGATGCATCGGAATTGGAAAAGTCAAATCTACAATTGCTTTCGCTTAATATATTTCTGAGATATCACATTTCTTTCTGAACTCTAGTGTTTGTGAATGTTTTTTCTCCTCAAAAGGCTCATCCGGGATAAAAAACTTGCGAGCAGCTCTTGATAGTAGATAAAAGATTGTCTAGTGATTTAAAGTTGATTCAATTCAGGTGAACTGATAATATGATGAAGAATTAATGCAAGTGCGATCATCTAGTTCTAGCGATGAGTTACTTTTTCTCATGAATTGTCTTGTTCGTTGTAAGTACATGAGCTGTTATTTTCCCTGCTCTCAACAGGTTGCGAGGAGCAGATCATGCTCATACTTGAGAGTTTGAGATTTGAAGCGGCCCATCAGCTCATTTAGGCCGCTGTCACACAGGAAAAGGTATCTTCCATCTTCCATGTCACTCGCCTTTTTGCACATTCTTCATAAGGCGTGATGAGACGATTTTCATTTGCCGTCTTCAGCCGTCCATCGTTCATCTTCTATCTTCCACCTACCGCAGTCACACTAGGGAAATCCATTTCCGATACAGTCAGTGCTATTTTTTGCTATTAACCGTTGCTGTGACGACTGTCTAAGCTCTTCTCTTCCTCATCCTTGTCCTCTTCCGACATGGTGAACAAAGAGCTGTTTTCTGATATATTGCTTCTCTTTGCAAATCATAGTTTCCTTTATCTTCCCTCTGACGTCACTTCACGTTGTTATATTTTTTACAACAGTCTCGCGGCTGACGCCCGACGGCTTATGGAAATGAACTTCATCGGCCGCACAGTTTCATGCCTTATGTCCAATGGACGACGCCTTATGGCTTTTCCTGTGTGACAGCGTGACGGACGATGGAAGATGACTTATGGCTGATGACTTTTTCTGTGTGATAAGTTGTATTATTTTCTACATGCAATTAAAGGGAAATCCCAAATGGAAGATGAAAGATGGAAGACGCCTTTCCTGTGTGACAGCGGCTTTAGTATGTCATACCAAATAGTAGAAAGATCCTAGCCTTCACTTTTTTTCGCACGATTGCATTCGTACCCAACCGCAGTTGAGGTATTTGAAAGGAAATATAGCTTCAATTCTCTGTATCTTCGAACCAATAGCGAGAATATTTCCAATGACGTCGTTCAGATGTTCAAATGTTTTATATATTTGAGAATGCACTTGGCAAAATATTCAAGCATTTTAATATTTCAAACTTAGCGCCAGTGCTTGGATAAACACCTTTTCGTGCGCTTATTATCCAATTCCTGCATGTCATAAATCTCGAATTGCACCATTTATTCAGGCTATATTCAGATTTTATTCAGGTGCTTCTGCAAAGCAATGTAATTCGGTAAAAGTGGGAGACTTAGAGATCCGCTGGAAAAAAGTACGCCGATATGGATTTTCTATTCAAAAATATCACCCAGATTTACAAACCACCTCAATCTCCGTGAACTACCATTCACGAGAAGAATAAGGATGGAAGTCAGTGCCTTTGCGTATGAACAAGGTGTTCGCGATCTTCTTGCGGATTTTTGTTGGTAATATTACAGTGAATACCACTGCGCAATGAACGAAGTTGTTGGATAAATGAACTATATGCAAATAGGCCTGCACCCGACGAAAAGGTGCACCATCAATGAATAAGTTTGAGTTTTATTTCATTAGATATAAAATCATATGGAGTGGAACGCATCGGTTACTTTGCTGGACGTTAACCATGCTTTTCTAACTGTTTTATAACTTTTACTATCTGATCTCGTGCTTGAGGTGACTGAGATTGCATCAGTTGTCACTTTTGTGATAACATGATCATGGGAAGGTCAGACGCAGTGAAAATACCAACATTGACAGACAGCCAACCTCTTTAGCAAGAGCATCGATTCTTTGGAGAAGCTGATTATGGAAACTCCTTTTAAGGCTTCGAGAAGATGTGTGGATGATCATAAGGCGCGGAAACTTTCGGTTGTCAAGAGGGTGAATATCGTTTTAGCTTTCGAAGATGATTCCATCAATTTGTAAATAAGGGTTGATTGAACAAGAAGTCGAATTTTCTCTGTTTCCCGAATGCAATGTATTCAAGGAAGGGTTATCAAAATTTGAAGAACACAGTTTTACAGTAAACTATTGGAAACCTTAAGTTATTTCTAATCGACTTCACTTTTATCTTTTGATGATTGAAGACTTTACATAAAGGATCCTATACTTCATCTTTAATATCAGTTTTTTGTGATCAGATAGCATTGTCAACTGGAATGTCAACCTCACGAATTCTCACTTAATTGCCGCGAAACCGACGCAATTACCTTTTGACAATTTGTTGTTCTGTGATCTGATCTCACCATACGATTGGATAAGCTGCCAGATAATGGAGGAAGCAGTCAATGTAGAACGGCACAAAGGCATTTTATTTAGCAAAGTACTTCCAGTAAAGCTGTTACACAGCTACGTAATCGAACACGGATGCAGACATAAGCATTTAGGGATCTTGAAAGACGTGAGCTCCATGAAAATTAATAATCGTTGGATTGGTCGAGATAAGCCTGCTCCCCGCTCTCCAAAAGCCTAGACGTTCCACTGTTGGACTTCTAAGTATGGAGCCAGATGCGAAATGATGTAATATGTATAATAAATATGGTAATATACACCGTACCCAAAACATTTGCATGAATCGAGACGAGGACTGATTGACAGTATTTATTGGACAACCTAAACACAGATTAATTAAAGAAGGGTTCATTAATTATCGTGCTTAAAATCACTTTCATGCGCCGTGAGCTTTACATAATGTGGTACTGTGCTGCATAATGACAACTTGTAAAAATCCGCAAGAAGATCGCGAACACCCTGTCTATTTAGTCAGCACGTGTCAGTTGTCGAGAAATGCGACACATATTTGTTTAATGTAAGTTTGTCAAACAAGTATGCGCAAATTCAAGGCCAGATCTATACACATGTGTTCTTTATTGAGACAGAAGAAGATCAAGGATTCTTGGCAAGGTCTGAAACTCTTCTTACTTTCACCTTCTCTCATTATCGGGTCGGAGAGTATGAAGTATATCAGCTAAAAATTTCCGGGAGAAAAGCAGTCATAATTTTTGAAAGTTGACTCTTAGTGTCCGTGTTATTCAATTTCCCCCTCTTTGTCTTGAAAATGCTGAAGACACTGAAAAGGCGCTGCTACGATATAGAGGTTTGTAACTTCTAACATACTTTATTAATGAAATCTGTACTTGCCTCTCTGCTAATGTTTAAATTGATATATAGATTTAAACTGTGGCTTCTATAAGAATCTGTTTTCCTATCCTTTCCAAAGGGGAAAATTGATTAATAGTGGTTTTCTGATGCATTTTTTCCGCTCAGCTGTCTGTATTAGGTAGAAAAGAGAATCATATCACCTCTTCCAGTCGAGAGGACTGTCATATTAAGACATGTAAATATCAGATCAAATACACATTCTGTCAATCTGTGAGACTAAAACAACAATGTGTTCTAGACTTCATGAACAGAAGTCATCATTTTCATTTTTGACAGTGCACCAAATCATTCCCAATGTGAGTGACATTCGGTCGAGCAATTTGTATGACGGTGCCTTAAATTTAGAGTTAACGTAGGAAATTATGATTGAGTAGATCATTTTTAGGGCCCGGTATAAATATCCAGCTTTCTTAGGGTTTTGTTTTCTATAAAGTATGAATATGCCAAAAAGCAAAGCGTCGTGCATTGTTTTATGGAATATAAATTCGGTCGCAAACCGAATAATAAAAATAAATGTATATCGGACTCCAGTTAATAATCGTGGCCTTCTCAGTTCTATCCTACGGAAGTTATGATAATAATTACATCTCCAGCCATCCATTTTAAGGAAGTTTATCGCAGACACGCATAGAAAATGCCCGGTCTATTTAGCGCATTAGATCTGACAATTCCGCGCACAATTTAGCGCACTGATCTTGAGTTTACAGGTCTTAAAGAAGTGATGCTATTTTCACTTTGCAAATAATTTATAGTCGGCCAGACAACTTTGTATCATTCGTTTACGTATAATTCGCATGCACACATTTTATATTCTCTTGAAGTGAAATTAAAGAATTTTTAGCATTAGTTTCATGCTAAAATTCCATTTCACACCAATTATAGTTGGAAGTGATCAAGAGAAAAGGGACATTGCAGTGTCGAATTTCTATATTGGCACAGAACATTCGACCATGAAGGCGTTAAATGCAATATCATATTGATGAAGTTCATTTATGTTTTTCATTGTTCTGAACACAACTCAAATCGCCCGATCCACAAGCGCACAATCAATTTTGATCAGTCTGTCATCTTGCTGTCATTCCATTGACAAAACCACAACATTAGACAGGTCGTCTCTTCATCCGTTTGAGTAGAAAGGAAACATTGGAACATGTAGCGTTTATGAAATGGCACAATCTCCTGACATGATACCATAGCAATCGAAAAATCAGCAACCAGTTCAATATTAAAAGCGCCAAATTGTGCAAAGTTTCAATGACTGTTATCAACCGGATCACACATCAAAGAGACACAGACGATGTCAAGTTCTACAGAGAAGTTTGTGAACGTTTTTTCGTGCACCTGCTAACTTTTTTAATAATGATCGGATGGGTCAATTTTATCGAGAAAACTTTTGCGCAATGATCTGAATTCTTCGAATCTGAAGGAATGCTGCCGATCGGAGCATTTTGAAGGAATTTTTTGAAAGCTACTTTTCCTATCCCTGCAAGGCATTGAAAATTTCTTTTTGATATCTTTAGTAAGTTTCCGCATGCGCCATCGTTTTGAATCAATTCGCAATTCTAGCAAAGGATACGCTTAAGCAATCTAATTCTGTGGTCATAACAGTGCCGCTGAATTAGTGTCCATATTTTTGCCACGCAACATTCTGTTGTACTTACGAGTATTAAGTCAGCTTGTTGCTGAGTTGTAAAGGGATACGTAAGAATAGCCATTTAAAGCGAATGAGGCAGCAATTTCAGCGACACATATAGTTCTCATGACAGCAAAATGTCATTCATCATCATTTCTGTTTTCTTCATGCAATTTTGTACTAATTTGACTTTGGAGTTAGGATTTTTTTCACATGGATGGTTATATGGAGCGATTGCATTATAGTATACACCTTTTCCAAACCAACTATAACAATTTTCAAATCAGAGATAATAAATCTCAAGACAAAAATAATTCTGACTTTTGATCTGAGAATTGTTACAGAAGAGCTGCGCTGTCAACTAAAGTGCAGACGGAAAAGTCAAAGCAAAATAAATTTGCTCAATTCAATTGTAAAGATCGCAAATGGTTTATATATAACAAGAAATTTTACGAAGCTAATAAGAGTATACCGTATTTTCTCTAATAAGCGCCGCCCTCTATTAACCGCCGCACCTTGACACGCATGGAAAATAAGCGCCGCCCTCGAATAAGCGCCGCAACTGTTTAAGTGTGAAAAAATAAGCGCCGCGGCGCTTATTAGAGAAAAATGTAGTAAGTTTTTTTTAAAGTAATAGGCCCACATATGGAAAAAGAATACTTTGTAATTATTGATTATGTTTGTAATTAAAAGCAAAATAAAATAAACAAAACAAAACAAAATAATCCAAATCAAATATATTATTTTTTTAAAATAACATTCACTCATGGTTGATATCTTCGCCAGCCATGCAAGCGGGGAGAAGAGTCAGCATATGTTGGTAGATATTGTGCACTTTGTCGAGGGTGATGGCTGCAATGGCTTGTTCGGCAAGCTGCATCATTGTTGCCACCCTTCGCTGTTGTTGTTGTTGGAGCAGATCATCTCGGATCTCTGCCATCAGCTTCTTGAATTCAGCCTTCCATACGCTGAAGGAGCCCTCGCAAATGTTCAAGAAGGGAGAGTAGGCAGGCTGGAAGCGATAGGAGTGTCCCACTTTCAGTTGAGCAATAGCAGCTATGTTGTGAGATGGAGCGTTGTCGAAGATGAAGATCAAAGTCCTGTCTTGAAAACGTTCGGAGCACTCCTCGAGAAATTTACTTGAAGTCAGCAGCGCGATATCCTCCTTCCTTGAATGCATGGTGCACCAAGCCTCGTTCGTTTGACACAGCGAAGATTGTGGACATGTGTGCGCTTTGTCTTGCATTGACAACTCGAAAGGCTGGCTGTCCTCGTAGCGCTCTGCCCATGCTTCTTCTCAACCAGAGGCGAAAACCGCTTTCGTCGACATACACTTTTTCGACGTTGGCCATCCTCAATAGCCATTGAGCCATATCCCTTCGCGCAGCTTTAACATCAGGCGAGTTGCGTTGAGCCGGCACGTCGCGCAACAACTTCAAAGTTATAAGACGACCATTCAGTGCATTGGCAACTGAATTTTCACAAATTCGAGGTTTGTGCGGAAGTCTGTGGCGGAGTTCTGTGTTGATTTGAATCAACGTGTACTCAGGGTGCTCCTCGACGACTGAAACAATTGCATTGATCATTTGCGCATCAATGCGCCTGTTGCGAGTGCCACCGCGAGGGCGAGAAACGACACCATGCTGTTGATAGCGTCGAATGATCGCATACGCAGTTCCTTGAAGGATTCCCAACTGCCGCGCCGTCTCAGCAAAATCTTCATGCCTCTCGTAGGCAGCCACGATTCGTTGTTTGTCAACGTCGCTTATGCGGTTTCTTGGCATCGTCAAATTTCAACAGAATATCGTTTTATTGAAGCTTTTAACTTGGCAGTGAATTGATGTCTTGCGCGTTTTGCAGTTGATTTGCGATTATTGACACCTAATCACTTAATTGACACATGAATTGAAAATTTCTACTCTTGATCTAAGAAATAAGCCGGCTGAATTGCGTCATCTTACATTTGACATGATAAAATATTCTTGTATTGAGATTATTTACAATTGATTTTCATTAGCTTATATTTGACTTGGAAAAGGTGTAAAACACTGCATTTCTTTATTATATAATTAAGAACTGATAGGCTTCTTGCCAGCACCCAATCAAATGATTCATTATTTCCTATGTTCCTAATATAAGAGTCATTTCATCGTGAAGTCAAATCTCAAAATTCATTCAGAAACTGCTAATTTGTCAAGATGAATATTTCGGAGAGGAATGATTCATCAATTGATATTAACAATCACTACTCGCTGTTCATGTTATATGGTTATCCGGTGATTATTGGAATCGCATTACTTGGAACACTTTTCGTGTTGATATTTTTGGCTGCAAAGCGTCGACAAGCTGGCATACCAATAACAACCAACATCGCTTTCATTACTTTGCTATCCACCGACTGCTTATACCTTTGTGTCAACGGTATTGTCTTCTATGTTGCTTCCTTGAAAGGCTTTCTCTTAGTAATATTGTGGAATAATGCATTTTGTTTTATTGCATTGACGATGTCAACGTCGCTATCCACATTTCAAGGATATATTCAATGTATTATTTCATTCGAAAGAATACTTGCAGTTGCTATGCCTCTCAAAGTCAAAAGAATTATAACACCTCGAAGAATGGTTTTTGCCATAATCTTGACCATTCTTTCTGTTCTGTCATTTCAAGTAACCTATGTTTATTTCGGATATTTTCGCGACGGAGTTTGTCATCTCAGTCCACTTCATGACACTTTATTCTGGATAGGACTTTTGGACATGATTGTTTACGTCGGTTTACCGACATCTTTTCTTGGTTTTGCAACCATCATCATTATTTTTTTTCTAGCTCGACGAAAATCACTTTTACTAAAAGATCAGAAAGTTAGTTCCACGCAAGTGAGATTGTCGATGACATTGATTGTGTTGGACATCATTTATGTTGTAACGACATTGCCATATGCCACAATATTGTATCTCAAACCCGAGAGGTTGGACTCTACATGGCAACTTGTCATTGGCATTGTAATGCTGCTAACCAAATTGAGTAGTTTTACCGACTGGATTGTAATTTTATGTTTCGGAAGTAGAATTAGAACAGGTGTTATTAACATGTTATGCTGCAGGAATGATAATCGACCGTTTGGTACTACATCTCATGTCCCAGATTCAAGTCACTATCATCAGTCAAACATTCGACGAACAATCCACGCAAAATGATACTAAGCAGACTACATGCACTGAACTGTCGTTGTAAAGAGAATAATGCTTCTGAAAATATCGATTCCTTCAACCTTAAGCTTTGTTTTACAAAGGGCCTTTGGATTTAGTACAGAGATACATGAGCACTCACAAGACTAAAATATTAAAGGCAACTTCAGATAGTAAAGCAGCGAATTATCGAGTCAGCTGCGTTCGCAGACGTATGCATTGAGATGACATGAGAAGCATGAAAAATAAATATCATGCAATATCGTATTTATTATTAAGACCAAATGTCCCTCTTATAATCAATCCCACAATATTATTTAAGTAAGGAAGCTAAACTCATATTCATTTCAGTGGAAGAAAGGGTCATTTAAAATTCTTGAACCCCCTATACAGTTATCATTGTAGCACATCAAACTTAGTCTTGAACAAATCATGACAATCCATTAATTTGATGAATGTCTGGAGCAAAATTCAATTATTTCCTGCAACTCTCCTTCCATCGTTAATGCATTAATCATATGGATGGCCATGGCGGAAGTGCCCTGGCTACGGAGTCCCATGAACCCAGCAGTTTTCCTTGGGTCTGGGGTTGGCCCGAGACAATACTTGGGGTGCACCATGTGCTGATCCTTTGTTGATGACTTTGTCATTTTTCTCAATCTTGATGAGTTGGAATGGGTCACAGCTCGGAAAGTGATTTCATTGATAATTACTTTGAATGATCACGAGAACAGAAAATTACAATCTCATTTAGATGGAATATTTGTTTTTTCTTTCATTTTTCAATTATGCTAATAGAGTATCTGGAACAATGATAGAAGGTTGAACTTCTTTCATGCCTTTAGTTACTCGGGTAGCAGGAAATTAACTCATCAAGGTCAATTGATCCGAATTCAGACAAAATGCTTGAATACAAGATCATATTAAACATTTCCACACCAAAGTCTTTATATCTTTATGCAGGACGCTTAGAAAGAGTAAGAATTTGTCTCAGTTGAATGATGAGTAATAAATTTCAGCGACAAGTGCTATTGATGTGTACTACCTAATACAAAGTTTTTGACACAATCTGTGCAAATATTTTACTCAAAACGACCTTTTACCTTGTTCTAGGAGTTTGATCATGCTCGAAATGTCAATATTTCCAACGAACCGGAACTCAAAATTTATCGGGAATTCCAGTGTTAGAAATTACACTCCACACTATCATTCATGAAGTCCCAACTAGAAAGAGTGCTGAATCTGAAAACTAACAACGACTAAGAACTGAGTCCGAAATTCTCGAAGACATTAGTACTCATTTTAGAACTCTTTGGGTTCGAAAGCACAGTACACAATCCGTACTCATTTTAGTGCTCATGATTTGCATAGGACTAGTACGTCTAATATATCGAAAAATGCCATACGACATGGCTTCTGAAGCCTTTTGGGGGTAGCGCCAACATTAAGTCTGACAGCCCCAGACCTGTAAGTAACCCGCGGCTCATCTGTTGGTATGCTTGAGTCGGCAGACCACAAGCGGATGTAAAACAGTGACTTACTGATAATGATGAGAGTGGGAGCGGACCGAGGACTGAATTCGGACCCGATTTTGTGACATCTGGAGACCAATCAATGTGCAGTGGATGTGGAAGGCAATTCGCGTCGTGGAAAGGAGTGAGAATGCACCAAGGAAAGACAGGATGTGGTCAGAGCGATGAACACACAGCGCTCAACGTCAGCTGGTCAGTCATCGGTGTCCCAGGACCCGGTATACAACTTACCTGCACGCATCTTCGTGAAGTGGCCAAAGTCAAGGGACTCGACATGGAAAGCAATGGACGAGGACTTGTCGCACGCATTCGACACGCTTAGAGGAATTGCATGTGTGAGAGCTGAGAAATTCGCGGCAATGATAAGTGATTATGACACTATGATGTTCGGCAAGCGGGAGAAACGTCAATCAGTCAGTAAAGAACGACCAGAAAAAATCAGTCACAATAGGCGGCGTCGACGGATTGAGGAGCTCAGGAAAGACTCCGAAGTCTCAAAAGATCACGTAGTGAAGCGGAAGCAGCTGAAATAGATGATCACTTGCAAGAAAAAAAGGCCGCAATATCGAAGTTTTCGAAAGCCAAAAGGAAACTGACTAAGAGATCCAAAGCATGGGAAGAAAGGAAGAGTTTCATAGAGGACCCTTTCCACTTCCTTTCCTCTCCAAATCCTCCGAGAGAAGGTGAGTGGTACCCTCACGATTGGAGTGGAAGAGTTAGAGGAGGTGTTGCAGAACACTTATTCTGATGTGCACGATATGATTGAGCTCGACAGGCCATCAATTTCATCAACAAATTTTAATGTTTCAAGAATGAAACTAGTGGAAGTTGAAGCGGTGATTCATAGAGCGAGAGGTTAGTCAGCTGGCGGGCTGAACGGTGCCTATGGAAAGTGCCTATGGAAAACAGCAGCAAGAGTGTGGGAATCTGGAGAGATGCCCAAATCTTGGTCTGTGCCAAATGATGCACCCAAGGAGAACAATTCAAGCACTCCAGGTCAATTCCGACTAATTTCATTGTTGAATGTTGAGGGAAACGCATTTTTTCAGTGTGATGGCGAGGAGTTTGACTAAATTCCTGCTCGTGAACCGTTTTGTCGATACGAGCATTCAAAAAGCTGGTGTCCCAGGTTTCCTTGGCTGTTTGGAACACGTCTCAACAAATATGGAATCGGTTGAGGCAGGCGAAGCTTGAGGGTAAAGATATCCATGTCGTCTGGTTGGATTTGGCAAACGCCTATAGATCTGTGCCTCATAGAATCATTCAGTTCTGAAATTTTCTCCCCGATTTTTTTCACGTGCCTCAAAGTATACGGATGTATCACCAGTTATTTCGATACATTCCGTTTCCGTTTCAGCACCAATGACGGCGTGACTAAATTATATCGGCTAAAAAAAGGAATTGCTGTGGGGTGTGCTATTTCTCCCATTCTGTTTGTCCTGGTCATGGAAATGATTATCTGGAGTAGCGGCAGCAGTAACAATATGAAGGCTTTCATGGACGATTTGACGGTCATCGAAAATTATTCCAGGCGTGTCTCATATATTCTCAACAGGTTGCGTGAACTTGTTGGGTGGTGTGGGATGAGATTCAAGCCACAGAAGAGTAGGGCACAATAATTGCTGAAATGCAAGATGACATACGTGCCTTTTGATCTGGGATGCGAGCGTATTCCGTGTTCGAGAGACAGGAGTGAAACGCTTGGGAAGATGGTATACGTTTCCATTAACTGACCGTCACTAGGAAGTATAACTGCAAGCGTCAGTATTGAAGTACCTGGACAAGATCAGCCGAACATCTCTTCCAGGTCGGTTCAAGGTGTGGATGATACAATTTGGCGCATTCCCAAGGATTATGTGGCCTATAACGATTTATGAGATCTCCCTATCCAGAATGGAGATAATCGAAGCCAAGGTGAGCAAATTGATACGGAAGTGGCTTGGTGGTCCAAGAATGCTTGCCAGTTCTGCTTTGCATGGCAAGAGGAGCAGATTGCGATTGCCACTTACATATATTGTGGAGGAATATAAGGTCAGGAACATTCGACTGCAGTCTATGTTTACTTTTTCTCGCGATGAGGCTATCTGCTCAGATCAACCTCAGTCGAAAGTGGGCCAACCGAAAGTGGGATGTGACGGAAGTCATGTCATTCATCAGCTCTATGGCAAACCACAGAGAGGTGATGGGAGTTGTTCAAAACGGCAGGAGAGGTTTTGGTATGGAAAAGAGAGACAAAGTTTGGTCAGAAATGAGCAAAAGTGACTAAAGAAGGAGGTTGCGAGAGAATGAGGTGAGAACCTTGGAAGAAGAGAAGAGTCTTGTCCTGGCAGTGAAACAGGGGCAGCAAGGAAGATGGCTTAACCTTCCGATACCGCTAGGGTCCACGTTGGACCCCAACTAGTTTTCGAAGCAATCGCAAACATCTAATGCTTTCATATTAGCCTTCGACAGTCTATGACTTTGTTGCCAATACGCAGTAATCTTAATTGCTGATAGTCCTTACAAAGTACGGGTACTGGATTATCACTTATAATTGACAATATCAGAAAATCACAACTTTCCCGCATGGGGTCCAGGTCGAATTAATGACATATATGATGTAACAAAATGTTTCAAAGTGGTGTTGAGTATTGAAGCAACAACTTCTTCCTTCATTTACTCTATTTGGATCATTATACAGAATATTCCATTGACGGGACGGACATATAAGCATACCTCGTAACCTAGTAAATAGGCCTATCTCTGCACTTTTGAGATCGGGTGTGATCATGTTCTCTTTTAGACTGTATTTATGCATGACTCCCTGACTATGGGCTGTGTATGTATTTTCTTCGTGCAGTTCATAATTTTCATTAGATTCCTACGAATTTGTTATAACGCGAGTATTGAAAAATAATCTTTGGATAAGATTCGAGTCAAAACAGTGATGGAATGACAACGGCGTCAGAATACGGTCACAAATCCAGTGGAATGATGATGAGCAACCATCCGACATGGAAGAAGATCCAGATGAAAGGAGCAATATGTCTGCGATGGGTCTACAGCCAACAGTGATAGCTCAGCGTCTGACGACGATTTACCGGTAGGCCTACAAAACGATAAACCTACTAGATTGACGTCACCTGCATGCAGCTGGGACTTCGGATCTTCTCGGAAAGGATGGTGAAGAATGCATGATGGATCCATCAGTGAAATCTGGAAGCTGCAGCATTCAATTTCATTAGTGGACTAGGACTGGACCTACAACGGATTGCAGAAATACAGTACAGTCACAAATCTCTTGGCGATTGCTGATACACATCATGGCAACGTACGCAAATGATGGGAAAGAAAAGCAGGTAAATCATGACAACATGCTAAGAGTATGACAGCAGCCGACGAAGCTTATGAGTTTATCGAACTTCTCTACTTTAGTGGCAGTCAACTGGAGATTCCTTGCAAAGCCGTACAAGACAACGAAGAATTGTACAGAACGTACGAGTATATGACCGCAAGGTATTCTTCGCTAAATATGAGTCTTCATAGGATGAGAGATGCTACAGAATCTAAGATTTGATTGCAAAGCAGAACGCGTGACTACACAAAAAACAGACGAGATGGCTGCAATAAGAGAATTCTTGCTTTTCGAAAGCCAATTGCCGAAATTCTTCAAGCCATGATTCTGTAACAATGGTCTCATTCAGAGGGGTGTTGTTTTAGGCAATGTGTTAAACAGACAGCCAAGTATCCTGACTGTAAATTCTTTATGAGGTACTGCAGCAGAGAGATCATATCATATTGTGGAAAGCATTATGACACAATCACTTTCATTCGATACCGTTTGTAAACTCATCCGCTCAGTAGGAGACAGTGGCCGCAAAATGTAGGCCTCTGACAGCTTCTACACAAGTTTGTTTTTCGTAAGATGACGGAGCTTGCATGTACTTTGGTTGTAAACGATGAAGTCAAGCAATTGAGAGAATTGCCACGTTATGTTTCACAGAAGGCAGATCGAGAAATGGCCAGCACCAGATTTTGCTATGAAGAAGGAGGATAGGCCACCTTTTCTTTGGAGGAAGTCTATAGGATGTATTTTAGGTACGAATCTATTGTGATAGATCAGGAACAGATATACCAAACAATTCATGGCATAAACTTATGTCGCATATATTTATTACATATATAATATATAATGAATATATTTATTATATTGTTATACTGCTTCTTATTATATTATTATACTGTCCCATATATTTTCGAACTTGCTTGTATTTCTGCAGGAATATCTTGTCAGTTCGATCGGAAGTATAGTCTTGAACTGTCATAAATATGATAAGTGTTATTCACATAAATATAATGTTCATGAAAGTAGGAGAAATGACTTTGCAAGCCGTTTCGTTCATGTTCAGCCGTGCGTTCTCTTGAGCTCTCAACGTTTTGGATGTGGGGAATCCATGATGAAGCCTAAATTCTTTCACTCAACGAAAGTCGGAGTCGCTACCGTCGATAAATGGGCTTCAACATACAAAGTGAAACGAGCGACTCGACGATGGTCAATGGTGAAAATTTCAGTAGGCCTGACGTCCTTGACTTAGCAGGCAAGCCTCTTTGTTTTAGGCTTTAGAAAGTATAGGATCTTGGTTGTCTTATAGAAATAACTTGTTTAGTTTCAGAAATAATGAAGAATCAGCCTATGTGATTCAATGTTCATTTTTATTCCTCTGAAATCTAGGAACCAGTCAGCGCAGACGATTTTTCTTGATGGAATCTGATCTCTCTCCTGTAGATTATCAGTCTGTTGACTGAACAGTGCCTTCTCCCAGAAGGACAGTCATCGAAGGACAATCGAATTATACTATAGAATTTGTAAAGAAGAAGTTTGGACTTTTCAATTGATCTCTGCTACTGATATATTAATGATAATGACTTGGGGTCCACAGTGGACCCCATGCGGTAAACTTGTAAGTTTATATCTGCGGTATCGGAGGGTTAACTGGGAAGTTGAAGATCGCAAGATCTCATGGAACGATTGGTGGAACATGGGCTCTATGGACCTATGATGTGTTTCCAACCCCCGCTTAATTGCCGGGATGGGGAATCCGCACGGAGCCTCACTGTCACTTGTGCGGTTGGTATGCCAATCTTCACCATATCCTCTCTGGCACTACATGCACTGCACCAAGGCACGGACCGGCACGGTTTGGTCCTGCAAGACATTGTGGAAGCAGTTTCATCCATGACAAAATCATTCTTAGGGAGTAGATTGTGCGTAAGTGACAAGTAAGCCCATATCCTAGCTATCAATGCAGGGATGCGAAGTCGGAGTCTCGGAGTCCTATCATTTTTGCTGGAGTCGGAGTCTTGATAGGACTCCGGACTCCGGCCTTTACGTAGACCCGAAAGATAATACAAACAAATTATTTGTCCTCGTGCGTAGTTGTCACTTTCTTGATGTCAACTTTATCCGTCAAACAAAAGTACAGTCGAGACAGCAATGCATGCAAATCTAGTAATTGCTGAGGGAATGAACCGTGGCAGTTAAAGAGGATTGCCGTTTTACTCAGTGATTTAACAGAGAAAGCTAGCCTTCCTACACTCGATCACACTTGCGCACCAAAGGTCACGTCAGAGACAAATGAAACACTAGTTTGCTTGAGAACATTACCTCTTACCCTCACGTTAATCGTTTGTGATGGCTCCAAAGCGCATGTTAAAATAGAAGGTGTACTCACATTTCTGGAATGATCTATGATGTAGGTTGAGTGTTTTTTTAAAAACTAGGCTTTATACTTGTATAATTGCCACTCGGAGTCGGAGTAATGATAGGACTCCGCATCCCTGCATCAATGGCTAATTATGTATTAGCATTCTGCAGGAAGTTTTCAAACTGAACAAATTCAACTTAATTATACATGAATGCAACACAAAAGAAACATCAAGTCTAACCCTATCCATACCACCCCTCTAAACTATAGTTTATCGCAATATATTGCTCCACATCCCATGACATTCACGATTCAGCATAATTCGTTTGTGAACTTTAAAAGGGTGTGTCCATTTGAACTAATTTACTCATCTTCGTCCTATAAATAGCAATTCAAAACTAAATATTACCAATTTTTGACCGATACTTGAGTTCTTAAAGCAACTTCATGATTGCTATTTGGAATGATACTATATTTGAACGTACTGAAATGCTACTTGTGAGTACAAAAAGAAAAGATTAATTTGTGCATTTACCAATATAATGAAATGAAATAAACGATGTATCAAATTTAGTCCGGCAGGACGAGTTTCTGCAGGGAACGAGGCCGAAAGTGAGACTTTCACAGAATGATGTACACCCTATGCCTACTACGAATCTGCACGTCTGCCGACTTCTAGTGAGTTCCTCTTCTTGTCAGACAAGATCAAAGAAAACACACGTAAATCCAATGGGACGCAGATTGCAGTTTTTGGCTAAAATGAAATTTTGTATGTTTTCTCTAATTAAGCGAAAATTACAAAGTCATAATTTTTGACATGGAAGACATCATCTTCAGGTCATTTCCTATGATGTGCATGTGATATTATCATACATCTAATCGACAATGTATGTGAGAATGTGGTTGAATGTGGATAAAGTTCCTCAAAATGTTTGTCCTTCCCGACATTAAGAGGCTCGCCAAATCTAAATGTGTTTAGCTTTATAGACAGCAGTGCATGAAAATGAAAGGAAATGACCTGATGACATTCCATGCCAAACATTATGACTCGGGGATTAATACTTTTCGTTTAATCAGCGAAAACATACAAAATTTCATTTTAGTCAAAACTGCAATCTGCGTCCCATTGGATTTACATGTGTTTTTCTTTGATCCTGTCTGACAAGAAGAGGAACTCAATAGAAGTCGGCAGATGTGCAGATTCGTAGTAGGCATAAGGTGTATATCATCCTGTGAAAGTCTCACTTTCGGCCTCGTTCCCTGCAGAAACTCGTTCTGGCTGCCGGACTAATTGCCATGCAGTAGATGTGCGGCTGGCAGGATTCGAACCTGCGACCCAGGTTAACTAGCCCTGTGATCTCCGAACTGAGTTACAAGCCACTATCATGCGACTGTGTCAATTGGCAGGATCAAGCCCTTACCACCACACATCAGCTGTCAGAGCAACTGTGATCAGTGAATGGATATCTCGTCACCATTGTGACTTATGACGACATTAAAGCAAGTAGCCTACCTACAGTATTAGATTGTTTAATCGCATCACTTTGCTAGAAGTGCAAACTGATTCAAAACGATGGCACATGCAGGAACTTACTAAGTGGGCAAAAAGAAATTTTCACTACATTACAGATATAGGAAAATAGTCGTGCGTCGCTTGCGGATTGCTGTGAACTCCTTCAAAATGCTCCTATACCCACGATTCCTTGAGATTCGAGGAATTCAGATAATTGCGCAAACATTTTCTAGATAATGTTGGGCCCTCCGATCATTATTGAAAAAGTTGGCAGTCAACTTCTCTGTAGACCTTGATTTCATCTGTGTCTCTTTGCTGTGTGATCCGGTTGATAAAAATCACTGAAACACGCACAATTTGGCGCATTTACTGTTGAACTGGCTGCTAATTGTTCGATTGCTGTGGTATTATGTCAGCAGATTGTACCATTTCATTTACGTTTCATGTTCCAAATGTTTTCTTTCTAGTCAAACAGAAGAAGATACGACCTGTCTAATTCTATCAACCTACCTGTGGATCGATTGTCCATCAATGCATCTTAAATTGCCATGCAAAAGATGTGTCGCTGGTGGGATTCGAACTTGCGACCAAGGTTTACTGGATCATTGCTCTACTAACTAATGAATGCAACTCAAATATTTGTACTTGAAAAGTGGAAGATTTTGAAAATTAACCATTCTAATACATCTCTGAAACGGTATTCTGCAGTTTTAAATGTCTTTGATTGTAAGTTATGAAGAAGAACAGCTATCCAAGAAGAATTTATAATTCTATTCTAAGAATAATTTGTAGATATCCAATTATTTCAAATGACCAGGAAAATACATAAAATTGACTACTTTAATGTGGCACTGCTAAATTCTTAGCAAGTAGAATTTACGTCATATTTCAATTTCAAATTCTCTATTCGAAGCTTATCAGTTGAACGTTATGTGATTTATAGAGTCATATTTACAAAATTCTGCACTCGCTTTAAAACTCGAAGCATTTCCCTGAAAGTTTCATATACATGTATGTAATATTGACTTGAAAAACTTGAAGTTGAGCAGTTTGGTTTTACTTAGTCTGCAGCAAAAAATCCACCATGGGGTCGAATCGCCCCTTCCCGGCATGGTAAGGCCAGCGTTAAGGTGACTTCAAAGAAAATAGTCACAAATATCGGCGGCTCAACCTTATTGCACATCAGAGAACTATTGTAGAATAATACTAAGCTAGACTAATCTAAGCCTATCCACCCAAACAGATTTATTGATTTATTGTGCAACATTGACAAAAGTATTCTGTCACAACTAATGACATCAGCATGAATCTCCTGTAAGAATATATATGTGTTAC